>CM021106.1:239037132-239059558 GCA_007115665.2 Sequoiadendron giganteum
TCTCAAGAGACTTGAGTAGTTGGATTGCAGATATTTCCATAGAGATTGGCAATAGTGCCTCCTTCTCGTATACTATCTCGTAAGGAGATTTTTTCAATATTTTATTGGGCATGATATGGTCTACCCAAAGTGTTGTCAAGAGGTGTTTGTGCCACTCCCTTTGATGTTTTGAACATATTCTCTTGATTAACTTGATGAGGTCCTTGTTTGTAGATTCAGCAAGGCCATTCCCTTGTGGGTAGTAAATAGAAGATGTCTTTAGGAAGACTCCATACTTTAGTGGAAATTGGCTACTTTTGGAGCCAAGAAAAGCTTTAGCATTATCTAATATAATTGTCTTTGGTGGGACAAACCTGTCTACTAGTTCCTTCAAGAAATTGATGAATTTTGCCTCTGTTGCATTTTTCAAAGGTACAGCTTCAGTCCATCTGGTGAAATAGTCAATTGCTGTTAGGATCCACCTGTGTCCAACTGATGAAAATGGATTGATCATGCCAATGAAGTTGAGACCCCATTAAGCAAATGGCTCTTCCACCAAAATTGGTTTCAATGGCATGGTAGCATTTTTCCTTTTCCCAACAAAAAACTGACACTAGCTACAAGACTTCACTAATGAATACGAGTCCTTGAATAATGTCAATCAAAAATAACTAGCACATAATCTTGATTGCAGTAGTTTTTGTTGAAAAATGTCCTCTAGTTGGGCCATTGTTGTACTACTCCAATATATTTTTTATTGTTCTTATGTTACACATCTTAACAAGACACCATTGAAGTTTCTCTTGAAAAGAACTCCCTCCAAAATTACATAACCATTATTCTACAATCGATAAAAATGCCTTTTAATTCAGGGGAGTTTGAGTGGATACCTTCCTGTTTGCATGAAATTAATTTTGGCATCCAACCAATCATCTCTGAAACTTTCTTCATTCAGTAGCATGGGTTCTGAGACTTCAAACTCAGTAATTGGTTCATTGTTTTCAGCCAAATATTTGCACAGTCCCTTCCCTTTCACAATCTTGACTAGCTTGGTCTCGATGTCATACTCAAGAATCTTGGTTATCTAGTTAGCCTGCTTCTTAGTGATTTCACCTTCCATAATATATTCTCGCAAACTTGGGTGCGACAGACAAACAATCACCTTGTTGCACGATATTAGGTGTGTTGGTTGTTTTTACTGTAACCAAGTTTATCTTCTAATCTACCTATGGAATTGCCAATTCCAATCAAGGGTAGCTCAAAGGACCTAAGACCAACTGAGGAGGATTTGAAAGACCTCCTACACTTTGGGCTCTGCAAGACCCATAAGGGTGATCCCTTAATTTGTTTACAATCTATGCACCAAAATTATAAACAACATTAACTATAATAGATAATCTCACTCAATAGCTCAACACAATGGGATAAAACTAAATAGAACTAGTTTTTCATCAATAATATCAACCATTTGGAGCGTGAGATAATTACAACACTTCATAGTGAAAGATAATCATTAATTTTTAATTTGTAGCAAGCTCCAAGTGAACACAAAAAAACACTAAATCACAAAGAAAAAATTCAACTTAGATCAGTGCCTTACTTCCATTAGAGGAGTCAAATTCACAAATACCTAATAGTTTATAGAAAATTCAACACATAGCATATACTATCTTTGATTATATTTCCTTACAATAACACCAATATGCACCTCAGCTCAATACTACTTACCAAATCCTTGTACAAAACATATCAACCTGCAATCTCATTTAAGCATTCTAATTAACTCCTTGAATTAAAGCTAAAACAAGAATTGCACACACCACAAAAGTAAGATGAACAAAATAACCCTTGATCACTTCATTCAAAATTTTAATACACTTGCACATAGGAGATACATGAGCTTGGATTTATCAGTTTAACTCAAATGCCAGTACTGTTATGAAACACTAAATCTCCATGAATTCAAATCCTACAATAAAAAAACTCATCAAATTTGCATTTTCTCTATCACTACAAATTTTACAATTTGCTATGCAGCTTCACCCCAGATTTTTGACTTGCTAACCCTTTTCCAAGAGAAAAGAAAAGAATATGTAGAGGAAAGGAAAGTTCCAAAAGAATCCCTAAAATGAATCTCCCGATGAAATCTAGAAAATTATTTCCCATTGATCAGAAATCTACAAAGAATCTTCTCCTTTCCCTGCAACAAACCCATTTTGTCTCCAAAACAACATTTTCCCAAGTTGTTCTCCAACAAAAAATATGCCCATATGAGAATATTCACCACTCTTTACCTGCAACTGAAAGAAATACCTCTATCCCTGTGAAAATCCTTATCTCTGCCTTTTAAACTGAAACTGCAATTTAAAATTTAGCAAATAATGTATGTTTCCAAAGTGAATAAATTCACTCTATAAAATAACTCATGCAACCATTTTGTATTTTAATGCCTGGCACAAAAACATTTCACCCCTTACACCTTTGAAGAAGAACACTTTACCCATGCATTCTAATGTTTTAAATTTTCATTTAAAACATTCTCCTACTTTCAAATCAATGAAAACATTCATCCAGTGAATATTCAGTCACTTTATAAAGTATTCCCCCTATGCATTTCACTATCTTTTTCAGAAAAGGCTTAAATTTTCATATTGAGCATCCATTTTACCCCACCCAGTTAAGTTAAAAAAAAATTACCTCTAGAATGAAAACATTTAAATGTTGTACATAGAACAATCATTTAATTTATCCACATTTTATCTCGTGCTTATCCTATGATTGCAATATGGTGAGCAATGGCCGAGATCATGCTCCATTCAACTTCGTTTTATGACCATTGATCATCATCTGCTCTGCTTTTTGTGCCCTAATTTATGTTCCTCTTTTGTCATTTGATGTTCTCTTCATTTTGCAATGGCCGCCAAGCAATCTTCATCCTGCTCGAGCCCCCCACATACTCCATATTATGCTCAAGCTTGGTGCCCAACTCTCTCTTTTTCATTTTATACCTCTTCAAACTTCCACCGCACCACATAGAGACCTCTCTAGCTCATGTCTCCTCCAACAACACGCTAGGAATGGTGCTTTTCATACTAGAAATTTTTTGAAACCTATTCAACAAATTCACATTGCGCGGCATTTAAATAGAATTTCCTCAAACAATTTTGATACATTTCCATAGCAGGTAAAAACTCTCTCTTTGTGGTTCGTGGTTGCTTCATTTTCTATGGAGTTTCTAATGCACTCTCAACATATCCATTTTGTGCATGTGCAGCCAATAAACTGTATGCATTGATGCTTTGGTGGATATCCACGCGCCCTCATTAGCTAACACACATTTTGTTCTTCATGGCTTGAGCCAACATCCCATTTCATAGAAAGCATATAAAATGTTGTCATCCACAGTTAATGTGAAAAGAAACAAGCTCAAGAAATATCCACGTACTGGGAATCTCATCACAAAAATCATGAAGTGACCAAAGATGTTTCACCCATTTCGTGTCATCTCTTTTCAAATTCCCATTGAGGTATGGGTTATTCTTACATCTAATTCAACTTCCATCTTCTATTTAGGCACATGTCAATGCATGTTCCTCTCAACATTCATTTTCTTGAAATCCTTTCAATAAATGTGTTTTATGCACTCCCGTGTCCATGCTTCCAATTTATGAGTATATGTCTAGCCAGGATCTTCTATTGATGCATGGGCCTTTGTTTCATGGGTTTGATGGGTGAGCATACCCCTTGTTGTAGGCCACACCCAGCCAGTTACATCAGCACTGAAGTTTCTAAGGTTTCTACTTTTTTGAAGTTATCTTTTACCTAATGCATGTTGCCATCGAGCCAACACCCATCAAGCCCTGAATAGGAGGCACCTCCATTGTCTGCAAAATAAACGTCTCATGATCTTAGCCAATGCTTCACCTTTTAGTCAACCCTCCGGGAATCACAACAGTCTCTGCTACTATGATTAATTTAATACTATGCTACAAATATGGCACATTTGATGCCACCATAGTATTCACAAAATGAGCTCAAATTGATCTTAACGCCCCTTGAAGATAGTCTTTATCTCAATGGACAGATCCTTTTGAGGATGGATGAGTTGCTTCTTCATGCCTTATGCTTTGGCGGGACTTCATACCCTGTGCAATAGTTGCTCTGTGGTTTCTTTTATAAAGAATTTTCAACAATCCATTCATATGTGAAGGTTGTGCATATTGCATATGCCTCCAATTTTTCCTAATACATTCCCTTATGTTTGAACCAGTATTTGTTAATGTAACTCAAGCTTCTCTAAAGACTTATTGCCCATTTTTGTATTGCATCAATGGCACCCCATGGAAACACCTGTTTGGAAACTCATTTTTTCAAACAGGTTCATGTGCCTTGTCTCAATGCCAAAGCTTCACTATTTAGTCATCCAAGATGCATTGCCTTATTCTTTGATTCCCCACTCTCACCTCAAAACTATAGAGTGAACCCACCTCACAACTGAAATTTCCACAAAAGGACCCCTCATACAAGACCGAACCCTCCATGATGCGCAAATGGATCTTCGTTTTAGTAATTAGCATTGTTATTGTCATTGCTAGAGTTCTCTCTCTATGCATCTTCATCGATCATCCCTTTTGACCACAATAGTTGCTAGATGGAGTTATAAATTGAATACAATTATGTACTACTCATTATGACAACAAAAAGTCAATTTCCTCTTCTCCATAGCACTCAAAAATCAATCATTAAATATATCATGTCTCTAGTGTCTTCATTGTCGTTTCACTCATGCATTCAAATGGAAATAATTTCATGAATATAAACATGAAGCCTCAATGTTACTGCCCTATCCAAAATGACTCATTTGAAATGACCAATATTATAGCACATGCGATCCCACAACTGGGCCCCATGTGGACCCGGCTTAAAAAATCTTCATTTTCAAACAACTTTTATCCTGAACTGATCAAACATAACCTCTGAATGCTCCAAAAGTGAAAACATAAAGTGGGTTATCAATAAAAATTTCTTTTTGACATGTTTGCAAAATGATCAACAAGGGCCAGGTGGGCTCTAGAATCGATCTGGGAAACTAGTCAAACAACCACCTAGGGCTATAAAAACTTACAAGCATGTAGACATTTGACCTGAGAACGCAATGCAAAAGATGGATCAGAGAAATCAATCATGAGGAAAAAATTATTAACTGTCAAACTTTTTGCAACAACCTGTTCTAAACCAATTGACACTGACCTAATTGTCATTTTGCAAAAATAGCAAATCAACCCTGGAGAGCTACCACTGGATATAGTAAATCATTTAGGTACTCTGAGAACGTGTGCAAAAGGAATTTTCTTGAACCATCACTGATCAAAAGATATGAAGTTTCAAAGTTGACCACCCAAAAATGTTTCAGAAACTACAAGTGCAAAACAAGAGAAATTGCATTTGGTTTCAATCTGTTAAAAATAACAAATCAAATCATGAGGCTTTGAAACCGGACGTGTGAAATCATCTTGGTGTGGAGAATGTAGAAAAACATTCATTTTGACTTGACATTCATTTGGTTGCAAAATGCAAGCTCAAACAGGAGGCAACTTTACAAAACAGAGTTTGCAAACAACAAAAAAGTGCAAAAAACCTTCCAGCTTCACTTTTTGAAACCCCTGACAAAACTTATCGTGAGAAGCTGAAAATTGACACACACATTCATACATGTCAATTGAATATGTCTGCAAATAGGTTTTCCTTGAAAATAAACATGCCTCAAATCCTGACCCTCCAAAGTGGGTCACTCAAACTGATTCATTAGGTGCACTTCTGAAAGTGTAGAAGCAAATTTTTCGAAATGGGCATCCCAAATTTGCAAAATTTGAGAGTTAGAAGTGAGTAGATAACTCACCACCGACATCGAGTGGCAATGATGAGAGTGATGACGGAGACACACCAAGCCCAAGAGAGAACATAGAGTTATCTTCGGATAAGGATGATGGCATGAGTATGGGAGAAGTCTCCATGGCAAGGGACGCGAGGTTGGAAGAGGTGGAAGAAGCAATCATGGCAGAGTTGGAGCCACAGAAGGAAATTCCTATATCTTCACCATCAAGGTGGTGGAACTTCTTTAGTCCCTTTACAATAGAAAAAGCTTGCTTCTCCACAAAGTTGTCCTTTACCTCATAATCTTTCAGAGTGCATGAATAGAAGGCAATAGGTAATTCTCTTTTATCTTCAACATCTTTCTACATTAGGATAGTAGCGATACTCATGCTACCACCAAAAACATACATAAGGAAGTCTTTTGACAAATCTTCATTAACTAACACGGGGGTAGAAGAGATAACTTCTTTAATTTGTTTGAAAGCTTCTTTGGCTTTTGTTGTCCATTTAAACACTTGGTCTTTTTTCAGCATCAAGGCGATGGGCCGAAAAATCCGTGCAAAGTCTGCTATGAACCGACTGATGAAGTTAACCTTGCCCAATAAAGATTGAACTCCTTTTTCGATGACAGAAAGAGGGAGTTCCTTAATCGCTTTAACCCTTTTCGGATCGATGGCAATACCTTCCCCAGAGACGACATAACCCAACAACTTCCCTTGTGGGACCCCAAATACACATTTCTTCAAGTTAAAATAAATCTCAAACTCTTGGCACTTCTGGAAGACAAGCTCAAGATGATCGAAATGATCCTCAGAAAATTTTGAGAACACCATCAGGTCATCTAGATAAATAAGAATGATCTTATGTATCAAATCCTTGAAAGCAATGTCCATAGGTCGCTGGAAAGTGGCTCCGGCATTTGAAAGTTCAAAGGGAATTTTAGCATAAGAATATGTTCCCCACTTGGTAGTAAATGTCATTTTGTGTTGGTCCTCCTCTTTCACCTGAATCTGATTATAGCCGAAGAAACCATCCAGCATTGAAAACATCTCAGAACCAGCAACTGTTTGTAGAATTACCTCCATGGAAGGCAGAGGGTAGTGGTCTTTCAGGGACACTCTATTCAGGTCTCGAAAGTCAACACACAATCATATTTCACCATTCTTCTTCCGGACTGGAATCAAGTTATAAACCCAAGTACTATGTTTGATCGGGAACACTATCTGGGATTCAATCAACTTCTTTAATTCTTGTGACATTAGCGACTAGATCTTTAGATTTACTGGCCTCTACTTTTGATGCACGGGTTTTTCTCCTTCAAGTAGCTCAATGGTGTGTTGGATAATCCTAGGATCATATCCCTGAATATCATCATACAACTAGGCTACCACACTCGGATACTTCTTGCAAAAAAAATCAACCTTTCTTTATTCTCCTGCGAGACTCTTTTTCCAACCTTAAGCTTTGTATTCTCCCTGATGTGCAAATCGGCATAATCAACCTTATTGGCTACAATCTTTCTCTTGTCTTTTCTAGCATCATCAAAATCAAAAAGACTCTCAAGAGTAACCAGGCCCCTTGGGAGCTTGTTTGATTTAAGCTAGAGTACTTGATCCCCATAGGCCTCAGTGATCTTTGGCTATAATTGGTTGGAAAATTCTCCAGACAACTGGAGAAATGACGCGATATGAGCATCACTATCAAAAAATTGCCAATTTTGATCATTAGTTGGGATTGTAGGCCATATGATCACTCGCACTAAATGTTTGTTGCTAATTAACTTGGAAGCTGGCTCAAACCAAGATCCGACAGTTGCCATTCGGTCTGCTTCAGAGTTCTTCTCTCTAAGTATGGCTTAGATGTTGAATGCCTCAAAGCCTTCAATCATATCCCAAACCCTATGTTGGTATGATTGCATATAGACATTCTTTGCAACTGATAGCCCTCGGATTTGGTTAACCACCAATTATGAATCTCCAAACAACCGTATTTTCTTTGCACCCATTCATTCTACTAAGGTCAAGCCATGAACAAGGCCTTATACTCTACTTTGTTGTTCGAGCATGCAAACTAGAAGTGGTAAGACCTCAAGTTCTTATCCTTGTATGGAGATATCAAACATATTCCTACGTCGGCTCTCACTCTACATCTTGCTCCATCAAAGTGCAAGGTCCACAACTCTGAGGACCCTTCATCTTGGGACTCTTTAGTCAATCTGGGCATAATTTGATCCTCTTCATGTATGACATATGTTCCTAGCCCAGTTGCATGATAGTTTCCAAAAGTGTATGTGTCTATAAATTAATTCAAGAGACATTCTTCTTTCTTCGTTTGGGAGCTACTTTCTTCTTCATCCTCAAGAAATTCGACATTGAACATCTCTTCCTAGGTGATTGAGGTTTGTGCTGCCTCAAAATTTATCTTGGCTTCATCACCCACATGCTTGGGATGCAAATATTTTGACACTAGCTTCATCTTAGCTCCATTTTTGGTTCTTAGGATCAAGTGTGACCAGTCCAATGCTAGGTACCCTCCAACATTTGTATTGAATTCTCATGACAGATAGATCTCGAACAGAGGAGGGACATCGATGAGAACAATATCTTGATTCACAATAATTTTGGGACAAGCAAACAATGTCATAGGAAATCCTTTGATTACTCCAACGGTTTCAACCTTGTTCCCATCGAGTCGCATGACTCCCTTTTAAGAGGCTCGTATTCGAGTCCCAGAGCTTAAGCTACTTGCTTAGGCATGACGGTGGTGCTAGCACCAGAGTCAATCATACAAATATGCAATAGTTTGTTACCAATGATAAGTGTTAGAAAGAAAGGCTTGGGTTTAGGCTTACTCTCTTTTTCGACCTGCTTTTCTTCTGGTTGATTTGCTAGAACTTTATCTAGGTTCGGCTTGGTTATCTTATCTTCTGAGGGTTGCTTAAGCATCTTCATGTCCTCTTCTCCCAATAATGTCTTCTATAATAGAAGCTTTTGTTCTGGGATGGCTAGGATATCCCACAAGGAAACATTAGCAGAGGATTTATTTAGTTGTTCCACAACGTTGAGTGGTGTTTGTGACTGATGAGTTATGGTAGCTTGCTCCTTCTTCTTTGCAACTGGTACATTTGGCTATTTGGCAACTATTAGGGTGGTCGTAGGATCTCTTGCATTCGGAAGAGGTGAATTCTTGGGACTTGGAATGACCGTCATAGGATGTTTTGAAACTAATGACATAGTTGCCAATGGATTTGGTGTTGAACTGGGTGACTCTTTAGTCTGCAAAGATGTGAATTCTCTAGTGAGCCTCTGCTTGGAATGTGTGTTGTAATTTGACTACACCTGCGGCGCTTGGGTCACCGGAATGTCATTCGAGAATGTCGACTCCTCTCCTTCCATCCAAGAAAAGAGCGTCTGGTCCAGAGCTATCTCTAGCTCCTGCTCAAGAGGCATTCCTTGCATTTGAGCAGTGAGAACTGCATTATCCATTTGTTGAGAGGCATATGTATGGCCTCGAAAATCAAGCATGATGCCTTGACTACGTTGCTCTACTATCTTCTATTGTAAATTTCCTTGTAGATAATTCTGGGGCATGTGTGCATCATTGCAAGGGAAGCACCATGAATTCATCTCCTTGACAAGATTATTTTGTCCTACTACTAGCTCCTTACTCGAACTAGGATAGATGGTCTACATCGGCATAGTCACGAGAATGATCTGATTGTTCTGTTGATCTTGGGTATTACTACGCAATCTATCCTGCCACTTATTCAACTGGAAAGGGGTCTTTCTGCCTTGGTAGTTTTGATAAGTAGGCTTCTGGTAGGTATACTATTTCTACTTCATATTGGTTAACTCATTTTTCATGGTTCACCACTACTCCTTCATGTCGTTCATTTCAATTGCCAGGGGGTTAGGCACTAGAGCTACGCTCGACGTCATTCCCGGATACACATACATGGACTGGGGAGGTGCGGGAATGTTGGCTGAAGCTACCTCTAATTCTACTGTGGTCGATTCTGGGAACGATGGCATGATAGGTCACAATGGCATGATTGTTCTCCACAGTGATGAAAAGGTTGTATGCATCGGGTAAGGTATTCTTGCCAAGAGCTTGTAGCATCATAGAAATATCAGCATTTATGGACTTTAGATAGAACATGAATGCCATATCCAGAGGAGGTCGACTACGAACAGGAACTCTCTGCGAAGTCGAATGAAACCAAGCATTGAAATTGGCCAAAGTCTCATGAGGAGCCTGCTTTATACTAGCCAGCTAGTGATATAGTGAAGATTTGTCACCATTATTTGAGAAGTCCTCATAGAAAGGATCTCCGAGTTGATCCCAAGTGCCAATTGAATTATCCGGGAGAGTACGATACCAGTCCAACGCCTTCCCTTTGAAAGAGGTGATGAGCAACCGCAAAGCCACATTTTGATTAGTGATGCCATGAACCAGGCGTACATCTACCACATCTTGCAAGTGCTCCACTGAAGTTTCTGAATCATGCTCGAAGAACTTAGGGATAGCCTTTAAAGTGGAATTTGGGATCGGAGCCCATACTGTAGGGGCTACAGGGGCTATCAAAGGACTACCGGCATCCCAGGCTACACAATTTCTAGCAACCATTGGCACAAGAGATGAAGGAGAAGAGGGAGGTGAAGCATTAGCTTGCTGACTTCTCGCCTTGATTGAAACCAACAGTGGTACAAGCAGGCCAAGAATTTTTGCAGTTGGAGACCTAGTGACGGGCCTATGGCTCATACACTCCTATTGATTTGTGAACATGTTAGTTCACGTCCCACCGGGCGTGCCATAAAAAGAATTGTTGATGCAAAATTTTGCAGGCAGCAACCTAATGGGAAACTTAGCTATTGGGGGACTTATGCGCATAGCTAAGTGACCTATGAGGTTTTATCGAAGCCGACTCTTTGTTTTTTATGAGGGGAGAAAAAGGGTAAGAAAATGAACATAAAATAGACAAACTTAAGCTAAGGTGATGCACCAGATTAGAAAGGAATTAATTAAGCACAATGTTGAAACAAAGGCTTGAATAGTAACTAGTGTTTATCAAATAGATGATTTACAACACTGTAACATAAGAACATCAAACCATTTGCATAATATAACTCATACAGCATAACTAACACAAAATATTAGCAATATGATCTACATTATACTAAGCTACATAAAGATTACAAAATATTGAAACAAACATTCATATATTTCAGAAAATACAAACACAGTTTAATGTCCTATTAAATGAATGAAAATAGAAAGGCTGAACTAAATGGCATAGTCTGCAAGTTCAAGTTCAATAGAAAACACTACAGAGGCTGATTCTCAGTGCTTGGAAATTTTTTATCCATCTAACAACAACCTATTTAAAATGAAGAAAAGGTTGCTTAAATAAGTTATCCCACCACTTGGGGACCCCAACAAGAAAGATGCTTCAGCGAAGCCATCAACGATCAAGATTTTCTCAAGTCGACAGCAACAGAAAGATCATCCAACAACACACCAGCAAGCACATCTTGAGGAGACATGGTCCATGCAAAAGAAGAAGAGAACACGTGGAATCAAAACAAAGACCGATGCATAAGCGTCGAACCCGAGATAACAGATGCACAAACGAGCGCCACATGGAAAACCTCCCAACAAAAGAAACTGCAATGTGGGCCTGACCCAGGAAGAAACAAGCAGAGGCCACATGTCAATCAAATGGAGCCTAGAAAAAGGAAGGCAAGATGACCCAAAAGAAAGCTCTAATAGGATGCCATGTGGCGACTACCAAGAAGCAGCGAGTGATACCAAAATAAAAAGGTGAAGCCACGAAATAAAGAGAAACCGTGAAGGAAAAAGCGGTGTGTGAATAAATATTCACATAAACTAAAGAGGGGTTCACCACCAAGCTAGGGCTTGGAAAGACTAATGAAATGCAAGACCTAATACTTAAACCTAATGCAACATTTGCAATCTTTCACTAAATGACCTAAAAATGCATGTAAAACATAATCGAAAGTTGAAAGATGAAAGGTGTGCACCTAGAAAATTGAAGGAGACTGGATGAAGCTCTAAAATGATAAAAACATTGATTTTAATGTTGACGAGGACTCATACATAAGTTTGGGTGATTTAGTCCCAAATTAGGGTTTTTGGGTAGGAACTAATTTTTGGTACTGTAGATTATAGATTTACAAAAATTTGGAAATTCACCTATACTGCAACTCATACGCCATAATTGTCATATCAATCTAGTTAGGGTTTTCTAGAAATTCAAAGTCTGATTCTCCTCTTTAATGTCTACTTTGTCCTTTCCAATTGATTCTCAGATATGAAACACTGATTTGTAACCTGTATATGATCTCCAATAATCTCCAATGCAAGGTGACAACTTTGACAATTTTGAACACTTTGACAACTTTCTTCAAACTCGCTCTTCAATGTGTCTTCAACCTAGACCTACAAATCACACACCAAAGATAGGAAAAAATGTTTTTTTGTTAATGGAAAGGGGTTTGCCTTGGTCAAACCCCATTTTGGTAATCAAACCTTGAAATAAAATTAAATAGGAAAAGAGAATGATGAATGAACAAAATGTAATGTTGCAACTCACCATTTACCCTAGCAATAAAGTATTGCAAACATGTATGAGGTGGATCCAATGGATGTAGATCTTGAATCTTTCTTGAATAGGATAGATCTTGAGTGGAATGCTAGCTTGAATCATGAAACCCTACATCACAATTGTTAGCTCAAAAACAAACATGATGCTTGATGCTTGAATAATGCTCTTAAACACTTGATAATTTTCCTTTGATTGCTCTTGAATGCTCTTGTAAACACTTATATGCTCTTGTGAACTCAAATTTTATATAAGGATACTCATTCAACTTTCTAGGTGTAAAATGAGTGAAATAAACTTGTATTTATACATATTTATGCCTAATTTCTTGAAATTACAACACTACAAGTTGACATCAGATCTAGGAGAATAAAATCCCGCCAAGAATTTGAGTTAATTTTGATTTTGGGCCACACAAGACTCATGTGCCAAAATTGGCATATGAGTCCCATTAGGCATTAATTATGGGACAACTTTCAAAAATTCCTAGAAATGTGCAAAATCCAGATTGGGACCCAAAAACCTAGGTGGGACTCATATGCCCAAGATGGATGAGTCCCTAATCACTAAATCTCAGTCACACAACCTGAAAACATATGAATTATGATTGGATTTTGATTTATGTCAGGATTATCTTGAGAAATATTCATTAAATGATGCTTGTGAATGCAAAATAAGGTCAATTAAAATATAAAGAAGTCCAATTATTTATGAAAACCCTAGAAAAGTGTGAAAGTGTGTTACAACACTTTACAACATTGAATAAGGTACAATTAAGTTTATTTAGCTCACAAGGGCCCAAGATCTAATGTGAATGTGTCAAAAACATTGCAACACAAAATCAAGGCAACACTAATGTTCAATTTAACAAGGAGGGCCCAAACAAACAAGGTAAAGGGAAACTTTTTTCATTGCCACAGTTACACAATTAGAAGCATATGGAGAAATATTATCATCAATCCCCTTCCTTTTTCCTCCTTAATTACTATGCACAGATTCTATAACAAATTAGTTGTTAGGGAATATTAGCAAAAAGGAGATTAATAGAAAACTTGATGTTTTATTTTTAAAAATATATTTGATAATGAACAAAGGATAAAAGAAAAACTTAACAATTTATTTTAAATGATATAATCAATAGTGAAGATATCTATAGTTGGAGATTTGTTGTGTTGATTAATTTCTCTTATAAGATAATAGCCAAAGCCCTTATGTGGAAGTTGTGTCATCTTCTTCAGATTGTGTAATTTTTCCAAACTAGCTTTATCAAGTCTAGATTCATCCCAGACAATACCATTGTTGCTTAGAAAGGAATGAAATAATCTCAACAATCCTAGCAATAAGGTATATTTATCAAAATTGATTTTACTAGAGCTTATGACCATATTGAGTGGCCTCTTATCCTCACCATTCTCCAAGCTTTTGGATTTGAGTCTTATTGCATTCAAATTATTCATATGGTCTTTTGAAATCCTTCATCTTGTTTCACTGCCAATGGTCAATAATCCAAAACCTTTGCTCTTTTCAAGTCTATCTACTAGTGGTGTGATTTAGCTCCTACATTGTATGTACTTTCTATTAAGGGTTTTGGATACATGTTGGCTCATTGTATTTTTTAGGGGTTGGTAAAATTCATTTTTTTATCCAATTCCATAATTTAACTAGATAATGATCACTTGTAAATGACTCTTTTTTCACCCTTTTGAAAGAGGAAAATAATATTTTCCAAGCTCTCTACTGCTTGGATATTTTTTTTATAAAGCTTTTGCTTTTAATATTCAATAGTAAAAAACCCAATGCTACAGGTAGCTATTTCTTCTTAAGTCTCTTTCACTTGACTCTTATGGGTGGAAATAGATTGGGTATGGAGAAATATTTAGTTTCTTAGCATTCCTTTTTCAATATTCTCTAATAATTCTCTAATAAACTACTTTAGCTTGTATTGAGAAGAGGTTGGTGTGTTAGTCACTTAACCCTCATCTCTTGGAAAATAATTTATTTTATTATTCTTACAACCACTCATGCATATTATTCTTCTTGTCAAGTCGCTTCCAAAGCCTTTTATATACAGTTGGAAAAAACTCTTAAAGACTTTCATTTAGCCTCCTCAAGGAATGATAGAGGTTTCCATTAGGTGGCATGGGATAATTTTTTACTCCCACTTGATTTTGGATGGTTAGGCTTACTCTACACTCAATACAAAGGTTTGGCTTTATGTAAAATATGGATAATTCAAGCTTTGGAAGATAATAAAGCTTGAAATTTTTTGGTTCCCTTATAGAAGGCTAGCTTGGAAGGGTATTATATTTTACACCCTTATCATAATGAAAGATTATGTTCAAGTCCAAGGAAATTTTATGATGAAAAGTATTCGGAGATCTTAGGAAGCTATCAAATCCTAGATTCTTTAGAATGGTATTGACTTTTGTTATTGTCTTTTTATCGACAAAATCTAGTTGACTCCTATTTTTTATTGTTAAAGTATTCCTTTTGCTAAAACCCTATGGGTGTGTTCTTTGAGTTTTTTCAAAAAAGAATCAAGATCCTCCCTATCCATATTTCTAAGGTTAGGGGAAATTTATAAACTTGACCAAAAGTCAAGGTCAAGTTGCATCTATCCAATCGAGATCATGAACCATTTGAATCTATTATTGATGTTATTATTGTTGGCATTGTTTACAAAATTGGAGCTCAATCTTGCAATCCTTGGTGGAAAGTGGTATATTCGTACACCATTCAGTTGCTCTTGGATTTTGCATTATTTATATATGGTGCCTATTTTGAACCAAAAATGGCTTCTACAATCTTGATTATTAGTTTATTAACACATATTCTACATCATTTGGTTGTCTATTCTTAGGCCAAAGATCACTCATTTTTCTTTTTATATTATTTTCTAAGGTCTTCCCAAAGATTCCAAGTTAATCCACTTGGAGACTCTTCATCCTCAATGTCCATCTTGTGGTCATCAAGAGTCTCTCAAACATATTTTCTAGTTTTCTCTAGAAACTCAAGCTACATAAACCTAGATTCATGATTTCTTCAAGTCTTTCATTCCTTAATCTTTTTCTTAGCATGTGGTGCTATTATGATATTTTCCTACAACCTCTTTTAGATGCATTTAAATTTGACATGCTTTTAGAGTGGATATTCTCTTTATCATGTAGAGAAATTAGATATTAAGTTGATCATAATTTCTCACTTTATTCTAGAGCTATCATATGTTGTAATGTGTTTATGCAAATTCAAATGCAAGCAAATAAATTTGCACTTGAAGTTACTCATGTATAGTTTTTATTGCATCATTGGGTAATGCTTCATGTGTTGTTTCCAAAGTTCCTCTAACTCCCACCTCCAATGGAGGGCAATCTCTACCTCATGGGAGCCATCTAGGACACAACCAATCTATTCGTGGAAACTAAGATGCTCATTCTCAAGCCTCTCTACCTCCTATGGAAGATATCATGCTTAATGAAGATGGTTGTAGCTTGCTCATTATGCATTATGATTTTAATTTTCCCTCAAATTTTGGTGGTAATACTATTGGCTGGCTAAACTCTCACAAGTTTCCTCAATTGTCTCTTGCTATTTCTCATCTTCATGTTAATACTAAAGATAAAGAAGATGAGAATGTTATTTATGGTAACGATAATTGGAACCCTCTTATGGATACTTCGAACTTGCTAAACTAGGCAATTGAAACCCCTCTCCTCCCCGATTTACTACTCTCCTTGTTTAACAACCTTTTATAATTATGTTGTTCTTTGTCATGGGTTATAACCTTGTTTGGACACTTAAAATGTGACTACTTTCACCCACTTTTTTTGTAAATATATGTAAGATTGCTTTTTAACTAATAATATATGTATTATTCATTCAAAAAAGACAAGAAAATTTTCATAATTTATTTTTAAAATTATTTCTAATAAATTTTAAATAAATCAAATTGATGACACTTAAACTCTATACCAATCTTATTTTATGTAAATATTATCAATTATTTTTAATATATTTTCATCTTATTTTTTATTTTATATTCTTATTAATATAATTTTAATATATTTTATTAAAACCTATATTTAAAAATAATTGATAATAATTACATCTAACGAATCATTGAACATGTCTTTTTCTATCAACGTAACCTGGTAAGAGTGTTTATCCTTTGGTATTAACCAGCTATACCAAGCAAACAAAAGCAGCTGATTAAACAATAATAAATAGCACTCATATTTAAACAATAGTACACAACTGTTCTAGAAATATAACCTTCTGTAACAATTACACTGCTAACTATTAAAATCCGTTCAATAGTAGATTATGGCACGGTACAAAAGAGTATGGTCGGTGGTAATAATTGATTAGGTAGCGCTCAGAGTTACAGGCAATGGAATGGAGAGAAAAGAGTGACTTACTGAACTGTATGGTAGGTGATAATAATTGATTAGTGCTCAGAGTTCCAGGCAATGGAATGGAGAGAAAAGAGGGACTTACTGAACTGTGAAGGTTGTAGTAGACCGATAGTTGAACATGTTTGAGCAACGGGGACGAAGAGCGGGAGTTACAACTAACGGAGTTCAGGATCGGGAGCCCGAGGAGCGGGAGTTGAGAAACGGGGATGAAGAGTGGGAGTTGTTACGGCTATCTTCATGTTCAGGAGCCGGCCTACCAATCATAGCATGCCCGGTGATTAAATCAAGGGAAGCTTTCTCGCCTGAGCGGACAAGGTCGAGAAGCCCACAACATTCTGCTCGAGACCATACCATTTCAACAATATCATCCAAAAGCCAAGATTCACCACACAGGCGGTGGAATCTGGCCCGCTTCACTACAAAGTGTACCGATTGACGGATAAATGCAAGGATGCCACACAAAGTAATGGCAATGAGACTTCCCAAAACCACCCAGGCTAGGGTCTTAACCTTACGCGCCAGCATCGCGTACACTGCACACATAAACCCATAAGCGGTGAAGCCAAAACTGCAACAAACAACTAAACTGTTGACAGTCATGAACAACATCTTGTCCCCTGTGGTAAGCTCTGAGCTCATCTCCCACATTATACAAACGAAGAGAGATAGAAAGAAGGCTATGCAGTCGAAAACAAGGAAGAGCTTAAACGAAGTCAAGGATATGAGAATAGGGCTCCCTAGCTCCTTCATTCGCTTGTTGTTAGATTCGAAACCGCCTGGAACGGTGAAAGCTGCGGCACATGTCATGGCAGCCAACAGCGCCGCCACCACTAGTTCTGCATCGCGTCTCGCCTTGTAGGATTCTTCAACCATTTTTCTCGCTTCCATGCGCTTTTCATGGCTCACCTGTGGTGCACAGTACATGAATGACTTATGCCTCCCTCTAGAATATTCCAGCTTTTTTATTATCTTGAAAGATTCGTGGTACTCAATGACTTCTCTTGCAACGTCAAATGGTGTTTTGTCCTCACTGTTCAGTGCAAGCTTGTTCACCTCAGGCACTCTCAGCAACAAATTCACCATCTACGTCGCGAAACAAGCAAAAGGCGAAAAAATCAAGAGACAATCAGTTCCCTGGATATTTCTTAAATGTACCACATGCAAAGCCTTTCAAGCCAATGTGAGTAAAATATTAAAATATAAAGAATAGTGAGCATCAAACCCCAAAAATATCTTACGTGCTCATATTTGTTCCTTGCTGCAATGTGCAAAGGCGTATCTCCTGGTTTAACAGTTGACTGTTCCTGCTGCGGATTTGTATCACCATTACTATGCGAAATCTTGTCTCCTTCATCAGCAGAAGCATTTATGAGGCCTTTTCCCTTGTGATGCTGGTCTTCTCCGTCAGTTTGCTGGACATGGTGGGGATTAGTAGCACAGCCTCCTTTATGAGGAGGATTGGGGGTAGGCTGGTAAGGCTGATTTATAAGTTTTGAGAAGTCCACATTTTGCTTAATTAAAAATTGAACAAGTTTGACTTGGTTAAGTTCCACAACTAAATGCAGGGCATTTGATGTGTGAGTTATTAACAAAACTACAGCTTCTTTAAATCCCAAACTTACTGCCATTTTCAGTGGAGTTTCTCCGCCTTCATTTGCACGATTAAACAAGTTGGAATTCAAGTCTATTAACTGTTTCATCAGATCCACGCGATTTTTCCTTACAGCTAAATGTAAAGCTGTATCACCTTTTCCGTCCTCCTTTTCTATGTTGATTAAACCTGAATGAACAACGTAGTTAAGGAAGCAAAACAAGTATAAGCACAGTTTTTTAATCTAGAAAAAGAGTCTAGAAAGAGAATGACCTAGGCCTCGTAGCTTTGCTGCTAGCCTTTGCAACAAATCTGCATTTTAGGAATCGACTGGTTAAGCAAGAGAAACAAGTGAAAAATAGCTTCTAACTAAAAGAAGGGTGTGTGAAGAGGATGAACCTGCGTCTCCTGCAATTACTGCCAAATGAAAACATGTTTTTCCCTCCCACGTCGTCAACCTTGACGGATATTCAACAAGTTCGAGCGGATCGACAAGTTGGAGCAGGACTTTGGCAGTCATTATATCGGCATTTCGACAAGCCACAAAGAAGCCTGTTACATTACATTTGTTCTCCATGTTCAGAAAAGCCGAGCCTTCGGTCACGTTGCAGCTTAAGCCCTTTTCTTAGTCTCGAAGGAAAATACAGCCCTCGGGCACTGCAGTTTATTTTAGTCTCCCCGTTTTGGAGGTGCTTTCATTACAACATTAAAAGCGATAGTATTCATTGTTCACTGTGAATTTTTAGAAAGTACTGAAATTGGTGACAAGAAAATAATTGCATGCCTTTTACTGCCCTGTTATGAGTATTTCAACAACAGTTGTCAATTTCTACCATATTTCAAAAATTAATTGATCCCTATCTTTTAGGATCCACTAACCCATGTCCAAGTGTTGTTTTGCGCAAGGTGCGCCATTGAAACAGGGCTTCCCCATCTCTTAGGATCGACTAACTCATTTGCAAGTGTTATTTCATTCTAAGTACACTTTTGAAAGAGGGCTTTCCCATCTCTTATATTTTGTTATCTTGTTGAGTGGAATTATGATCAGAATTGTTGTCTTTGTGGCTGGTTATCATATACTTCACTTACTTCTAGTAGCTTCATTCTTATAATTTCTTACTGTTTAATATATTAAAAAAAAATTAATTGATCAATTGAAGGGTACATTTTTTTGCTTTCATTCTATTGAAATTGGAATCGTAATTACGATCAATTTGACACCCTCATTGATAGTGCAAACATTTTTTTGGTTCATAGTAAATCCAATGTGATGTATGGTATATTATTCAAAATTTATTAAAACTGCGCAAATTTTCTTGTTGCGTAGCCCTCCCTTATAAGTACAGCTTTTTATTGATTTCTTCAATTAAAAAAGAAAGGTGCATCTTTTAAATTAAAAAAAAAAATACCATTGTTTAATGTTTTATGAACTTTTCTTTATAACAACTTTTTGTTCAAGATTATATATGATGTAGATGATTTGATGATATATATGAATTAGATTGGATTAATGTGTACATAAATATTAGTATACATTATTTTAGACTTGAATTTGATAGGATATATTTTTCTAAAATATTAGTACATGTCATTATGTAGGAAACATCACAATGTAAATTGTTTAATCGGGGATTAACAGTTGTATCTTTTAACAATGAAAAGCTGAAATATTTTTATGGAAAGTAGATATTTATCTTTTGTAGATTTAAAATACAATTTTAAAAAAAAAAAATACTTAAAATGAATTATTTACAATCTAATTGGCTAACAAAGTTTCACTCATTTTCCGAGCCTTCATGTCATTCAAGAAAAATGAGTACTTTTAAAATAGTAAAATATTGAGAAATTAAAGGCATTGTGTACTAATATTTGATACAATGTCTTGTTGCAAGACGATTCATAAAATATAATAATATTTCTTATACATTTTGATTTGAACTAGCAATAACAATACCACGTATTCTTGTCAAATTTGCACCTATTGTATATATATAAATAAATAATATGTTGGTTATCCTTTGTGAAAACCAACTCCACTATAAGCCAAGTAATAATGAACTTTTATTAAATGGTAAATGCATGGAAATGGAGGATCAAAAAGAGATTTTAAGTGACCATTTTATTTTTGAAATCAAGGAAGACTAATTTTGGATGAGAAACTAAAGATAATTACACTCAAAATTTGAAGACACAACAAGTACAAGAGTCATAGTGCTCTAAATCTACTTTCTAAACTACTAGATTTTTTATTTAAATGGTGGATATTACAGGGTTAAAAAAGGGGGAGCACACACACTGCTCATGTTTATATAAAAAAAAATAACATAACATCTAGTGTGCTACCTCTAAAATATTAACCTTTTTTTATTATTTAAAAAATCGCGGACCTGCGAGAAATTAGCTAGCACCATGTAGTTTATTCTTTATTTTGTGTACTAATTTTTTAATCAATATATGATTTTTTACTACTTTTCAAAATGGACACACCCTAAATACTAAAAATATATGAGTATGCTCCCCCCAAATTTTATAAGAAACTAATAAGCGATAATAAAATTGATTATGTATCGAATAGAGTATACTTTCCAAAAATATAATTTATTTGAAATTTCAATGAACGACTAAAAACGAAGCCAAAAACACCATACATAGGTTTTTGGCAAAAAATAAAGACACTAAGAAAAGAAAACAAAAAATAAAAAATTTAACATATTTGAAACGTGAGAAAAAATAGATTGTTAGAAAGGTAAGAGAGCTCAATGCTACTATTTATTTTTTGACTTGACATTGAAATAAGTGAAAACTTGGTGGAGAGCACACTCAAGATTGTATCAATTTTTTTTACAATTTAAAAACATGTCTTTGAAAAATGAAATGTCAATCCAACCCTTTGGGTTAGATGTCCAAGAAAACTTTGACCCTGAGGGTTAGAAATTCCCAAGGCAAACGATAATTTATGCATGTTATAATGCGCTCACATTATTGTATGTTTGAGGTTCCCATAACATGAGTGCATTATAATGTGCTCACGTTATTATGAAGAAAAAATGAGTTTCTTTCTCTCCCACTCTTTACCCTCTCTCCCTCCCCCAAGATGTATACTTATCTTTTTACCTCTCCATCCCTCTTTCTCTTTGTCCCTCTTTAGATCTCTATCTCTTTGTAAACCTATCTCTCCACCTCTCCCTCCCTCTCCCCCTCCCCGGCCCCTTCCCCCCCCTCTCTCTCTCTCTCTCTCTCTCTCTCTCTCTCTGCTACCTCTCCCTCCCTCCATCATTTTCTCTCTCTCCCTCTCTCCAAGTCTCTTCTCTCTCCACCTCCCTCTATTACTCCCTCTCTTCCTCTCTCCATCTCTCCCTATTTAATATATAGTGTTTAGATTTTAGGGTTTAAAGTTTGGGGATTAGGGTTTATGGTTCATGATGAAGGGTTTAGGGCTTACCTACCTTTGTCTCACCTCTCTCTCATCTCTAGATATCCATCCCTAACTCCTTCCCTCCACCTCTCTTTCCCTCCCTCCCTAACTCTCTCCCTCCTCCCTCTCCATCTTTTCCCCTCTCTAAATTATTCATGGTTCAACATTTAGGGTATATGATTGATAATGGAGAGTTTAAGATGATGCCTACCTCTCTCTCACAAATATCTCACCCCTCTCTACCTCTCCCTCCTTCCTTCCCTCTCTACCTCTCCTTCCCTCCCTTCGTATCTCTCTCTCTATATCTTCTTTTGTCTTTCCTTTTGGATATGGAATTGTACACCATTGCATGAAATATTATATTATAATATTGTAACTAAATAGTTATTTAGTTGTGATGCACCTAGGAGGTGTGGTTAATCACGCTATTTAATTAATTGGGGACAACTTGTATGTTGTATTGTAACATTGGGTTATTGTTTTATGGGTATGAGTCATAAGATAATAATTTAATTATGTCACCAAAAATTGTA